>CM033350.1:29349131-29373481 GCA_019395295.1 Osmanthus fragrans
ACACGGTGCCTGCATCCCAGGCACGGCCAGGACACGGTGCCTGAAAGTGCCTGAAAATGTGCAATCGTCCCAGACATGGCCTAGACACGGTGCCTGCATCCCAGGCACGGCCAGGACACGGTGCCTGAAAATGTGCATCGTCCCAGGCACGGCCAAGACATGACCTGGACACGGTGCCCATAAGTGCCTGAAAATGTGCCCGCGTCCCAGGCACGGTCAGGACATGGCCTGGCACGGTGCCTAAAATTGCCTGAAAATGTGCCTGCGTCCCAGGCATGGCCAGGACATGGCCTGGACGCGTTGCTGCTTGATGTGCCACGACGAGCAAAAGTAAACATCGAGATGTTTTATCAATGGTTGGTTGTCGGGAACATATAATGATCACTCGGTAGAGATTAGCTCCTGAATTTCACACATTTGGAGTTGTTTTAACAACATTTTCCCTTATTCCCGCCCCCGTCCCCCGTTTCCGTACATGCATCGAAAAACGTACGAATTGAAATTGTTTTCCAAAAAAAAACACGTGCTCCTCAAATATTTCATAATAACACACCTTCCGTGATTTTTCGGGATTTTTCCACGTTCGTTTTCGATTTTTTCCGATTTTTCCATTTTTTTAATATTTTTTAAATAAAAAAATAAAAATAATTTTCGACCGAAAATATTTTTTTCAGAACCCCACTCGACCATACTTTCATCCCCAAAAAGAATTTTCCAAAAAATCGTCTCCGAAAATCCTACAGAAAATGGAAAAGAAATAGTATGATTCCTCATCCCTTTGATATCTACTCCTGCCACTTGGGTTTTTTCTCCTAAGTCTATTATAGGGGGGAGAGGGTGTATGAGAGGGAACAGGAAACATGGCCAAGCTGCAGATGGACACGACCGCCTGCGGGTGGCCTGCGTCCCTGCAAACTTCGAGGCCTTGGGGATCGGCACCGGCAAGTCCGGGCAAGTTTCCCGTCCGACGATGGCGCTGCTCCGGCAATACTCCGGCCGGTCACCCCCCACACGGTGCTGCCTCAAAAAGCTCCTGGAAAATTTGCGTGCGTCCCAGACATTTCCTGCACACGATGTTGCCTTCGTTCCCCTGCATGCATCCCATGCACAACCTCGAAAAGCTCGCTGAGGTTCTAATGGGAAAGGCGTATGTCCATCCATCCGTGCAATGTCATGTTCAACACTCCTACCATCAGATTAAACACCAACACATCAACAAACATGAGGGAAGTGGATGAAAAAACATAAATGTAAAGATACAAAAATGGATGACTCGAACCCTTGACCACATGCTCAGTGAAAGCAATAACTTTGCCAGCGGGGTAAACACCCTTGAAGCTACATCTTATGCACAGTGACTATAATTATTATGTAACAATCAGTTTTATGGAACTCAAATAATAATAAAAATAGAAAAAATTCTCGAAATTCAACCATAGAGCATCGACGTCCCGCAGATATATCCTTGGTTTGCTCACCAACAGTTGGACGAACAGGGGCAAGAAATTTATCGAGCTATGTCCATTTTGGGGCAAAGATCAAATTAAGCTGAAATATGGACGTTTCGGACGGAAATGAGGCCCCAAACCGCCTTCGGCAGTTTGCCATTGGATTCGTCTCGAAAAAATACACGGAATCAAAAAAAAAAATCACCCCCAAACGGTCCACCGAGCGCAAAGTTATGGCCCTTCGAAGTTCTGCAGCTAAATCACGCGTCAATCTGCGTCGAGAACCAATTTTTTTTCTGTTTTATCCCATTCTCTTCTGCCGAAGACAGTCTTCATTGGATTCCTCTCGAATAAATACCCGGAATCAAATCAATTACCTCCCCAATTGGTGCACCGATCGCAAAGTTATGGCCCTTCGAAGTTCTGCAGCAACGTACGTACACACAGCATTTACGTCCAGCACCAATTTTTCCTGTTTCATTCCATTCTCTTCAGCTCGCGACAGTCTTCCCGTGAAACAGAATCAGCCTCAAGATGTGCGACTTCCCAGTCCCTCTCCCTGTTGTACCGACCTCTTTATTTTATTTTATTTTCGTTTTTTTTTTTTTGCACCCATGCATCATCTCTTTTACCCGGCTGTATTTATTTGCTTATTTTGCAGATTGTAGAATCATTCATGTGCCTTCATCTGAATAGTTACAGATATGTATTAATCGACTCGCCTGATTAGTGAAAGACCAACATTTTTATCACTTTATAATAAAGACAGTTTTTTTGGGTAATATTTTCACTTGCCTTCATGTATTTGCTTGGAATATTTTCACTTGCCTTCAAGATAACGGTGGAGGCTTCTTGTACTTGGAGTGAAAGAAAATCCTGTCACTTAGCTTGATGTATTTGGTTCGCTTCAAGGCCCTAGAAAATTCTCACTTTCATATGCTGCCTTGGTACACGATGACATAATTTTTATAATAATACAGGCCTCCAAAACCGTGTACATGTGGGAGGAAAGTGAGTGGATTATTATGCTACTCATCTTAGTCTACATTCTCTTGTAAAAGTTCCTCAAATTGTTATAACGTATAAGACTTTTATTAGGTTAAGTAAAACAAAAAATGTGCCCGCGTCTATTTAATTTGCTTAACAGCCCTTAATGACTTCCCACGAACTCTAGGGCAACATGTTTTCATTTCTAAACGCACAGACACTCTCCATAACCAAAAGTTTCCTTCCTTCGTTTCTAAGAACTCGAGGGTGAAAACTCTATCTTCATTCAGAAAAACAGCAGTTTCATCTCAAACTTCAATTTTCAGTTTCGAAAACGGGAATTGATATGCTATAATCAATATAGCAATATCTTCTTTATCCATTGGTGAAAAGTTGTCAAAAATTCCTTTTTGATTCAAGTTTCTTAAAAAACATATTCTTTGACAGGATTTTAGGGGGTTGTTACCACCCTACATATGATGCACCCTAGGTCAGGAGGTACAAAATAAAAGTGACAAATAATCAAAAAATTGACAATGATTCTAGGAACTTATATTTCTCTCTCTCAAGTGCCAATTTTTTTTAGTACTACTGACTTACATATGATTCTAGGAACTT
Organism: Osmanthus fragrans; assembly: GCA_019395295.1. Classification (NCBI taxonomy): domain Eukaryota; kingdom Viridiplantae; phylum Streptophyta; class Magnoliopsida; order Lamiales; family Oleaceae; genus Osmanthus; species Osmanthus fragrans. The sequence goes on from CM033350.1 coordinate 29,352,185, forward strand.
TTCAAATTGGTTGTATTTTTTCATACGAACGAGACACATTTTTATATCACTTTACTAAGGCATAGTGCTTACAGATAAAGGTGGAGGATTGAGGTCAAAAAAATTGAGGTCAAAAAATTCTACTAGAGGTATAGGATTTTCTCGAGGATCTCGGACACAAAGGAATTATATAAAATTATTAAACTATGACGGATTTTAGACATAATTTTATTGTTACTACTAACTGCTTTTAGAGTTTGGCGCAATAATAATTCTATTTGCAGTAGTCACTACTAATCAAATTTTCAATTTCAGTAATTGTCTATTTAATTACCAATAACTGATAACTGAGTAACTTAAATCAGTTACTCAAATACTTAAAGGTTTTCTCATCTTGATTTAGACGATTTAGACCAAGAAGTAATTATTGACACTCCTTTTATTGTTTAAATTACATATCAGTGAATGTGGAAGCACTCATTAGTTGGTATAAGCTTGAATGTGGAAGCACTCATTAGTGAAGAATCATCACATGACTAGAGATTAAGATTGTCAGTTAAACCCAACCGAACTAGAGCGAAAAAATAAGAAGAAATGAGTGAAGTAATACAACCTTAGTTTTACACTTGAGGAAATAATGAGAAAAAAAATTGTTATATTGTGGTGTGAAATACAAAGGGTCGGGTTGGTTCTAATTTTAATATTTTTTGCGGAAGGATTTTGCTAATCAAGTGACTTTGAGATAGGCGAGCACCAATTTTTGCTTTCTAGCAGTTATGATAGATTTTTGTTTGGAAATTGGAGAGAGCAGTGGGGTTTTGAGGAGAAGAAGAGTTGTGAATGAATGGTGAAAATTGAGATAATGAAATTTTTTGTAAAGAAATGTGTAGGGCCACGGTCGGAATTGAAGAATGAATATAAGTGGAAGTTAAAGAAAAAGAGAATTGTGTTTGATTTGTTGTAGAATCCATGAATTTGAGTTGTGTTTCTTGTTTGAGCATACAAAGGTGATATGAAGTAATCAATGAATTTAGATTGATAAAGATACATTTGCTCCAAACTCCATTTCTAGTTGCTCGTTTGAGTTCATTTCGGCTAATTTATCAACATTTATTTGTCATTTACATGAGTATAGAAACCACCAAGAACCCAACTAATTACTAAATTGTGTTGTGTTAGTGATATTGCATGAATTAAGATTTTGGCTAATTTGTGTATGAATATAGTATATATATATATATGAGATCAATCATTAGTATATTGCATACATAATTCCATACATGATTATATGTGACGATTCATGTGTTTTATGAGTAGACACTATGGTGATTTTGAATTATTGACACAAACATAATTTGTCACTTAATTGTAAATGTCATTTTTTTTAACATTTCTACTTAAAGTCTTAACAAAGTAAAATCTAATAAGCCATGTCAAGGGTGTATAGGAATATATAAAGAACCATCCTCAAAATATTATAGGAGAGTTTGTTAATATATTAATAAATTAAAACTTTACAAAAATAATTTTGAATCGTCCTTGCATATCAGTGATAGGCTAACTCAAGAATCCTAAAATTTCATCAATATTAGAAAGTTTAAATTTATTATTATGATACAAAAAAATATATAATAAAGAACTTCTTCTTTCATTTCTTCTTCACGTGTTAAAATTTGGATCAACCTTATTCATTTCTAAGAAATAGGAATTTTTTAAATTTGATGAATATTTACATATTTAGCATTAGAAGAAAATAATTAAACGACAAATTAATATCAACAGGACAAGTTTAGGTAACTTTTAAAAATGAGGATGTGGATGTAATTATCGAAAATTTCGAAGGACATTAATGAAATTTACGTAAAATCAGAGGAAATTGAAATGAATGACTTTGCATATCATTTCAAATGATTGATTGATATTACAACCAGATTGATTGGCACTTCAATTATCACTTAAATATTTGGGGAATTCGAGCAAATCCTTAGGATTTTTCCAATTGATAGATACTTTTGTAAAAAAAAACAAAAAAAAAATTTAGAATAGTGATTTAATGTAAAATGCGTAATTAAAAACTAATTTTTTTTTTTAAATTTTGCTTGTAATATTAATTTATTGAAAAAATATATAGTTCACAATAAGAGAAAAAAATAAATTTTCGAAATAGCATGTATCAAACAAGAGCTAAGAACCTGTTTGAGCTTCTTCTTTTTTTTTTTCCTTTTTTTTTCCTCTCAAAATGTATTTTATAATAATATTTTGATAGATAATGTGCCATCGTAAAATATATATGAAATAGTTTTGAATTTATATATAATATTATTTTATTCGAAAATGAGTGATTCAAAATAAGAGAAATAAAAATATATTTTCAAAATAATGGTGACCCAAAATTAGCAAATTGTGGATCCACTTTTGTACTTAAGGAAGAGCATTAACATTGACATTACAAATGAAGTTTGAATTATAGACGTAATCTATTGAAAATAAAATTATGTCCCCGCCTTTAGTTTACTTTAATTTATTTCTTATATTCTATTTTAACTACAAATTTATACAATAAATTATTTTACTCATAAACCTAAAAAATTTATTACTTTTTAGTCACACTTTTCTCCAAAAAAAATACTATTCAAAACTATAATTTCTTTTACACCTCCTATTCGAAGCTTTCAGCAGAGATCACGTCAAAGTCACGTAGGAAAGCTACATGAAAACATCTGGCAGTTAACAATGTCAAAAGTAAAGGAAGAGAACAAGTGGCTCTTTCATAGGCTGAAGTTCTTGTGCTGAAACACTTCTTCTTCTGGTCAAACTCCCGTACAACCCAAGCTCTTTCTTAAAGTCGAAGCAACAAGCGGATCTGGAGAGTATCTTTATGAATGATTGATGTAAAATTTATATTAATGACTGTCATAAGTTCTCGCATAAAAAGTAGGACGATTGAGCACTTGTCAATGCAATTTATGTATGGTAGAGACTAGAGAGTGATGTGAGTTCCCCGATGTTAGGATGAGGCCATGTGGTTCTGATCTAACGGTGATCACGTCGACCTCAACTCTATAAATATCAACTTCCGTAACATGTAAATGGATTGACAAAAAAAATATATACAAACTTGATGTAATACTCAACTTTCTTTCTTTTTTATTGGGTATTAATCTGCTTTAAATTTTGAATCATCCATCGTCAGTGAAATGGTTTGAGATTGTTTGTTCATTGATAATTATTCTCAAACACATTGTCATGCTTGAATGTATTTGTCTCATATTGTAGAGAACCTCTCACGTCCATGACGACTATGATTCTTTGATGGCTTTGTAGATCGAAACATGTCGAAATTTGAATGTATTTGTCTCATATTGTAGAGAACCTCTCACGTCCATTACCACTATGATTATTTGATGGCTTTGTAGATCGAAACATGTCGAAATTTGCTCGTATAAGTACAAGTGAGCTCAACATCTGTTGTCCACGTGGTTGATACAAAAAATGGGGTCAACCATGTCTATTTATTACATTAATGTAGATCGAAATCGGGTTAATTTCACAAACGATCACTGAAGTTACGTAAAAAACACAAAACGGTCACTGAAATTCAAAAGTTGCACAAACGGTCACTAAAGTTTCAAGTGGTTTCACAAATGGTTACAGGAGGACCAAACCCATTTTTAGCCCAACTAGCCACTTTTGGACCACAATAACTCCAATTTTGGGCTACGTTGGTCATCGACCAACATACCTTCTTGAAGTCCTCAATGCCCTCTTCGTAACCCACCCAATCATTGCCCATAACCCCATCGGAATTGGCCGAAAAATTGAGCCAAAGTGGACTACTTGGGCTGAAAATCCCAGAAAATCAGTCCAAGCAGCCACTTTTGGACCACCATAACTCCAACATCCGCCCACCTTGGCCACCACCCAATGTACCATCTTAAAACCCTCAACGTCCTCTTCGCAACCCACCCAACCACTGGTCGTAACCCTGTCTAAATTGGCCTAAAAATCGCTCCAAATTTGGCTACGCGCGCACAGCTATTTTGGAGCGATTTTCCTGCCAACTTTGGAGCGATGTTTCGGCTAATTTGGTCGGGTTTATAGCTAGTGGTTGGGTGGGTTACGAAGAGGGAATTAAGAGCTTCAAGATGGTATGTTGGGCGGTGGCCAAGGTGGCCCGAAATTGGAGTTATGGTGGTCCAAAATTGGCTGCTTGGATTGATTTTCCGGGATTTTCAGCCAAAGCAGCCTACTTTGGTTCGATTTTTCGGCCAATTCTGACGGGGTTACAGCCATTGGTTGAGTGGGTTACAAAGAGGGCATTGAAAGCTTCAAGATGGTACGTTGGACGATGCCCAAGGTGACCGGATGTTGGAGTTATGGTGGTCCAAAAGTGGCTGCTTGGACTGATTTTCAGGGATTTTCAGCCCAAGCAGCCCACTTTGGCTTGATTTTTCGGCCAATTCTGACTGATTTACGGCCAGTGGTTGGGTGGGTTGCGAAGAGGGCATTGAGGGCTTCAAGAAGGTATGTTGATCGATGTCTAACGTGGCCCGAAATTGGAGTTATGGTGGTTCAAAAGTGGCTGGTTGAGCTGAAAATGAGTTTGGTCCTTCAGTGATCATTTGCGAAACAACTTGAAACTTCAGTGACTGTTTGTGCAACTTTTGAATTTCAGTGACCGTTTCGTATTTTTTTACTTCACTTCATTTTTTGAAATTAACCTGATCGAAATCATTTATATTTAGGGTTTGTTTGAACCTCATTTTATTGGGAGATTTGATTTTGAAATAACGATTTTTAGAGAATGTTTGATTAAATTTATAAAAAGATTATTTTACAGGGAGAACGAGAAAAATGACTTATTAAAGAATGAGACTCAAATATAACCTTAAAAATGTATCTTTGTTAATAAATAAACAAAAACAAAAAATAAAACATGAGTACCAAAACACGTATTTATTTTCATACCGAACAATAATTAAAAATGAAATATTTTCTCAATCAAGTCAAGAACATAAGTAAAAATGTAATTTATTTTTTCGGGTATCTCTTTGGTTTAGATTAAAATCTAATTTTAATTTAAATTAAAATCAAACAATCAATATTAACTACATAATGGGGTTTAACAACTTTTCAACCATACATTTCAAATTTTTTTATTACAATCTAACAAAAAAATCTAATTTTAATCCTTACCAAACACCTTCGTAAATGGAAACTTTAATTATTTATACTATAAGTACCGCTTTTGTTTGGATTAAAATCTAATTTTAATTTAAATCAAAATCAAACAATCAATATTAATCATATCTTTTATGGACCCCACAACTTTTCAATAGTACATTTTAAAAACCTATATCGCAATCTATTAAAAAATCCAATTTTAATTTTCATCAAATAACCTCTAAATGAAAAATCCCTACTTAATAGAGAATAAAATTATATTTATAGTAGATTTTAATAAAAATTGATGAGTGTGTTTAATGGAGATTATTGAGGAAATAATGTATTTTAAATAGTGAAATGATGAAAAATGTGTGGTTGAAAATGAAAAAAAAAAGTTATTAATGTGATGAGAATATTATTTTATTAAAAAATGTGTGATTGAAAATAAGTAAAAGAATGAGAATGAAAAATATAAATATAGTTCAAATGAAATGTTTGCTTAAAAAAGAAAAAATAAAAAGAAATATCAACAAGTTCCCGCTTTAAGAGTGTGTTCGATAGAAATTAAAATTGAATTAAAATTGAAAAATTAATCGTTATTATTAATTTTTATTAGATGAGTGAGACGACCATATATTTTCAATTTTAATGTCGACGGAACACACCTAAAAAAGAGAGTAAAGGTCTACTATCGTCAATGGAGCCCAAATCGCCAAAAAGAAGGAAATCAAAAGATTTGCTTAAAATCAGTACTAATGACTTCAAATGATGAAGCTGAAATTTCTCAAAGAGATATCAAAGAATCTGTTGAAGAGGGCTCCAGTTCCCACTCGAAAAGCAAAGAGGAAGGAAAGACGACCCAAGAAGCTGCTTCAAAACAACAAAATGGTTCTTCTTCGAATGTTGACAGTCTCCAAGAAAATGAATTGATTGAGAGGAAGTGCCATTTTTTCTTCGGTCAGATATTCACTGACGAGGACGTTATCACGTTGCTTCAAGGTCTCATAGATTTTAAATCTGAGCATGGGGATGAAAGTAAGACCGAGTTCCATTTGTTTGTTAAGGACAAGCTTCATATGAATCTACTGTTTTCAAGCTTTCGGAGAAACTTTGGGGAAATGATCTTTAAAGCAGGAAAGAGTGGGCACGGAAGAAAACGAGCAAAATGTGGAAAAAGAAATCTTAGAGGATGAAGTGGATGTGGACGTGGAATCAAATTACCCTTTATTGCCTCAGTCTTTCCAAATGAATATTGGAGGAATCATCTCTTCGGATATGCTCAAGAAGAATTGGGCGATGATGGGAAGTGATAAGGCACAACACTTTGAGGCAGAATGTAGAAAATTTAAGATACAGGAGCTTGAGCTGCTCCTTAAGGAGACTGAGCTTTTTTTGAAAGTTCTCAAGAGTTAGGTAATCCTTGAAGAGTTTTCATTTGTTCTGTGATTAGGCTATGTAGTTTTGGATAGTTGCTAATCAGTTATAGTTTCATGTATATTGTTTCTAAATGTCGATGCTTTTTTCAGGAAGAAATTTCTGAAGTTCTTAAATTTCAGGTAAAAGATGAGAACTTAATTTTTTCTGGTGGAAGATTTGAATTGAAAGTTGAGGAAAAGAGGAAATTTTTTTTCTGGTTTCTATCGTAACAATTGGGTGAAGAGTGTAGGTTTATTGAATATCTCACTGTCATTCCCCTGAATGTTATTATCAATTGACAAAGAATTATAGCTTAGTTTATATCTGCATTTGCTGTTTTCTGTCTAAGATTTTGGACTACTCTAGCTTTCTGCGTGGTAGTCGTTCATTTTACACGATCTTTCTGAATGCCAATTCATTTGATAATTGCGTGGCACATGGCTAGAAAGTCTTGGTAATTTTCTTTCTTATTTTGCAGTTTGCTTTGATGATTGAGAAGGAATCATGTGGCTGGAAATCTTTTGATATGAGCAAGGTATTTTCTCTTAGCTATTAGCTTCTTGTTTGAGCAGTTGCATTCTTGTTGTTGTACAGAAATAGTTAGAATTGACTTAGCTGCAGAAGAGAATGATAGGCATTATGTAGTTGTTCAGCATTGATATCTGATAAGAACCAAATTGCTAAAAAAAAAGAAACAAGTGATGAACTGAACTTTGATTGAAATGGGATAAAAAGAACTACAATGCGTGATTAGAATTCAGAGCCTCTTTCCTCACTCAATATTTTCCTCCTTCAACCTTCTCTCTTTTCTTATTTATAACTATTTTTCTAACAACTTTCACCCAGCCACATGCTCCCCTAACAGAATTATATTTCTCTCTCCCTAACAGAATCCCGTTCCCCTTCCTTTCTCCTTCCCGAACCTTCTAGAATATGTGAACCTTATGGGGGGCTTATCAATACCCCCGGGGTCCAAAGACACCTTGTCCTCAAGGTGGAAATTTGGGAATTGTTGGAGAATCGATTCTGCCGTTTCCCATGAGGCATCTGAGATAGGTAAACCTTTCCACTGTATAAGGACTTCCTTGCTTCGACCTGTTGGAGTTACGAATTTCCAGAACATGCTCCGGTTCCACTAACCATTCCAGGTCTTCAGTCAGATGGGGAGGAAGCAGCAGGCTAGCTTCATTTGAACCCAGTGCCTTCTTAAGTTGTGACACATGGAAGACAGGGTGTATGGTTGCAGCCGGGGGCAATTGTAAGCGATAGGCAACTGGCCCTATACGCTTAATTACTTCAAACGGACCAAAATACTTAGATCCCAATTTTTCATTCTGTCTTTTTGTCCTCAAGGTGGAAATTTGGGAATTGTTGGAGAATCGATTCTGCCGTTTCCCATGAGGCATCTGAGATAGGTAAACCTTTCCACTGTATAAGGACTTCCTTGCTTCGACCTGTTGGAGTTACGAATTTCCAGAACATGCTCCGGTTCCACTAACCATTCCAGGTCTTCAGTCAGATGGGGAGGAAGCAGCAGGCTAGCTTCATTTGAACCCAGTGCCTTCTTAAGTTGTGACACATGGAAGACAGGGTGTATGGTTGCAGCCGGGGGCAATTGTAAGCGATAGGCAACTGGCCCTATACGCTTAATTACTTCAAACGGACCAAAATACTTAGATCCCAATTTTTCATTCTGTCTTTTTGCCAACGAGCGAAGGCGGTACAGCCTTATCTTTATATATACCAAGTCTCCTATTTCGAACGTGACATCTCGCCTATGTTTATCTGCCCCTGCCTTCATCTTATCCTGGGCTCGGAGGAGATGTGATTTCAATTCATCAAGCATGATGTCTCTATCCCGTAACTGCTGTTCCACCGACTGGACTGTAGTTGTTCCACTGCCATAACGGATCAAGGGAGGAGGATCTCTTCCATATACTGCTTTGAATGGAGTAGTGTTTGTGGATGCGTGGAACGTGGTGTTATACCAATACTCCGTCCATGGTAACCATGACGACCAGGTTTTTGGCTTATCGTAAGAGAAACACCTCAGATATGATTCCACACATCTATTTACCACTTCGGTTTGCCCGTCGGTTTGGGGGTGGTATGCCGTACTTCGCCGGAGGTGAGTTCCTTGTAGCCGAAACAGTTCTGTCCAGAAATGACTTAAGAATATTTTATCTCGGTCTGAAATGATGGAGTTGGGAATTCCATGGAGTCGTACTACTTAACAAAGATTGCCGCGACGCTTGAAGCTGTAAAGGGATGTCTAAGAGGCAGGAAGTGTGCGGATTTACTCAAACGATCGACGACCACCAGGATAGAGTCAAACCCACTTGACTTAGGTAGACCTTCCACAAAGTCCATCGAAATGTCGTCCCATATGAGATGTGGAACGGGTAGGGGTTGCAGAAGTCCGGCCGGAGAAAGTGCACTGGCTTTATTTTGCTTGCACACAGAACATTCTTTGACAAACTTCTGGATATCTTTCTTCATCCCAGTCCAATATAGGTCGCTGGTCAACCTTTTGTAGGTCCATAAGAATCTAGAATGACCTCCCACCGCACTGTTATGGAATTCTTGCAACAATGTGGGAATAAAGGTTGAGGTGCGTGGGACTAACAACCTCCCTCTATAGAGTAGCCTCCCCTGTTCGACTGAGTAGCGAGGATGCATTCCTGGGTCGTCTTGCAGTTCTTTCTTCAGTTTAGACAACAGTGGGTCTCCTTCAACCTGAGCCTCAATCAACTGCACATCCAGGTTCTGGGGAAACGTGAGCGTTGCTATTTCAACTGGGCCGGAAATACGTGACAGTGCATCTTCAGCTTTATTTTCTAGCCCCGGTCGGTATTGAATCTCGAAATCAAACCCCATAAGCTTGGTTATCCAACGTTGGAAATCCCCCGGAATTGCTCTTTGCTCCAAGAGATACTTGAGACTGCGCTGATCCGTGCGAACCACGAATTTCCTTCCCAACACATAATGTCTCCATTTTTGAATAGCTAATACGATCGCCATCAATTCTCTTTCGTAGATGGATTTTTGCTGGGACCGTCCCGATAATACCTTACTGTAGAATGCAATTGGTTGCTGATTCTGCATGAGCACTGCTCCCAGACCGTAACCTGAAGCATCAGTCTCGATTACGAAAGGTTGTGAGAAGTTTGGGAGGGCTAACACTGGAACTGAGGTCATGGCTTCCTTCAACTTGCGAAAAGCTTTCTGAGCTTCGTCATTCCAGACAAACGAATCCTTCTTCAGTTGATCAGTGAGAGGTTGCGCTATTCTGCCATATCCTGCCACAAATCTTCTATAATAGCCTGTTAGTCCCAGAAATCCGCGGAGCTCCCGAAGATTAGGGGGAACAGGCCAATTAACCATGGCCCTAATCTTGTTTAGGTCAGCTTCCACCCCTGTTGTCGAGACAAGGTGGCCCAGATACTCTATTTGCTGTTGAGCGAAGAGGCACTTCTTGGAGTTGGCGTGGAGCTGGTGCCTTTCTAGAACAATGAAGACTGTGGCGAGGTGTTGTTCATGCGCCGAGATGTTCTTACTGTATACCAGAATGTCGTAAAAAAACACGAGTACAAATTTCCTTGAGTAGTTTCTGAATACCTGATTCATCAATGATTGAAAAGTTGCTGGGGCGTTAGTAAGTCCGAACGGCATTACCAAGAACTCATAGTGGCCCTCGTGTGTCCTGAATGCAGTTTTTGGCACGTCTTCCTTCCTTACTCTTATTTGATGATATCCTGATTTTAAATCCAACTTCGAAAATACTGTCGCCCTGTGGAGCTCATCCAGCAACTCGTCGATCACCGGAATGGGAAATCTGTCAGGAATTGTCACTTTGTTCAACGCCCGATAGTCTACACAGAAACGCCAGCTGCCATCCTTCTTTTTGACAAGTAGGACTGGGCTCGAGAATGGGCTAACACTAGGCTGAATGATCCCTGCTGCCAGCATTTCCTTGACCAGCCTTTCAATCTCATTTTTCTGAAAATGTGGGTATCGAAAGGGCCTGACACTTATGGGTTCCTACCCTGCCTTCAAGAGTATCGCATGGTCTGTGTCGCGGGCTGGAGGCAACTTCCTTGTCTCTGTGAACACTTGTTGGTGTTGTCAAGTAGGTTGGACACCCCCGCAGGCAGTTCCTCCTCCTGTCTTTCCATGTCCTCCCTCATCGAAGAGTATTCCACCTCTATCAAAACCCCCTGACCCTCATTCAGTAAAGCTTTCATCATGGCCCTCAATGATACCCCAGATTTATTCAACCCGTGATCGCCCCGTAGCGTCATCCATGTCTCTCCCATCCGAAACTTCATCGTTAACATTTTCCAGTTGACCTCCATACTTCCCAGACTCCCTAGCCACTGCATGCCTAGCACCACATCGGTACTCCTTAATTCCAGAGGTAAGAAATCTTCCACAACGGTCAGCCCTTGCATTTTTAGCACTACTCCTTTGCAAATTCCCTTACCGGTTACCGATTTTCCAGTACCCATGATAACCCCGTAGTTGTTGGTAGCAGTAGTCGGTAACCCCAGTCTTTGGACTACCTCCAGAGAGATAAAATTGTGAGTTGCCCCACAATCGACCAATACCACCACTTCGCTGGGTCCGACATTCCCCTTCACCTTCATCGTGCCAGGCGTCGTTAGTCGGACCACCGAATTAAGGGATAACTCTACTTTATCCCCTACCTCTAGCGGTGGTTCCTCTTCGAGCATATCTTCAGTGGCGTCCTCTTCTTCCCCTCCCTGAACCAACAACACTCGTAGCTCCTTGTTCTTACACTGGTGACCCACCGTGTATTTCTCTTCACAGCGGAAGCACAAGCCCTTTTCCCTCCTTGATTTCCACTCGGCGTTGAACATTCGCTTGATTGGGGCTTCCCTTCGCTGATTCGTCATTCTTTCTGCCACTGTTACCTTCTTTATTGGAAATGGATCGTGCTTGGCCGGACTTTGGAAATTTCTGTAACTTCTTTGGGCCGTGGGCTCCTTAAATTTTTGGAGAATAGTGTTCCTATCCTCTACCTTCTGGGCCATCTCTATGATTTGGCCCAATCCTTTTGGGCCCAACAAACGTACCTCTGCTTTTATGTCGGCCTTGAACGTACTCTCCATCACCTCCTCTGATAAGTTCGTTAGCGGTGCGGCAAACATCTCGAACTCTCGCCGAAATTCTGCCACTGTCCCACTTTGGTTGACTGCCAGGAATTTTTCACATAGGTTGCCATCCTGTGAGGGTCGGAATCGCAGCAAGAGCTGCTGCCGGAATTGCTGCCAATCACGAAACGGGTTCCTGGCTTCCATCCACTGGAGCCACGACAATGCGTCACCATCCAAACTCACTCCGATGGCTCCCATCTTCTCCTCCTCCGTTAGCCCATTTACCACAAAATACCTTTCAGCCCGGAAAAGCCACCCATCTGGGTTATCCCCGCTGAAAATAGGCATTTCTAATTTCCTTGCACAACGCCAGTTATCCCCTTCTCGGTGGGTTGCGTCTTCCCAGCTCATTCTGCCAACGCTAGCTTCTCCTGACCCTTCTGGCAGTGTTTGTTGTTTACCTAAGTTCCCACGATGGTTGATGGTAGGATTCTGCCCTTCAGTGATGCTCCCTGATCCATCTCCTTCTGTGTTTTTGTTTGGCCCCATCTTAGTGACCGAGAGTGCAGCCACTGATTTCCTAGTTTCCTCCATTAGTTGCATCATCTTAGACATGTTTTGATTTATCATTTCTACAGAATTCTCGAGCCTCGGTAGCAATACAATTTTTATTTCTTCTACCTCTTTCTCCATCGACTCTATCTTGCCGTCTGTTTTCTTCTACGCCATTTGGACCGAAACGTGCTCTGATACCAATTTGATAAGAACCAAATTGTTAAAAAAAATGAAACAAGTGATGAACTGAACTTTGATTGAAATAGGATAAAAAGAACTACAATGCGTGATTAGAATTCAGACCCTCTTTCCTCACTCAATATTTTCCTCCTTCAACCTTCTCTCTTTTCTTATTTATAACTATTTTCCTAACAACTTTCACCCATACACATGCTCCCCTAACAGAATTATATTTCTCTCTCCCTAACAGAATCCCGTTCCCCTTCCTTTCTCCTTCCCGAACCTTCTAGAATATGTGAACCTTACGGGGGGCTTATCAATATCCCTAGTCTTTTGTTGATTTTAACCTTCCATCTTAGGAGTTAGAGATGATTCTACGTATTTTCTTGTCCCAATAGCCCAAGTTATTACTCCATTTCTCATCCCCAATACACTTTTGTGGTGATTGTCCCACATAGCTTCAAGTCACATGTAAGAAATATATCGTTCGAGTTTTGTTCTTTTGTCAAATGATTAATGAAGAAAAGATCCTTGATATCTAACTCCAATCATTATCCTTTTAATAGAGATTGCCAAAAGCAAAAGTAGCATTTTCAAATATTAAAAAATTGACAATTGGCTAATGAGAATTACTTGTAATGCAGGTTTTTTGGCTGTCACTGGAAATGTTTTCAAGAATGTGGGTTTTGATTGAATAGATCTCACTAAGTTATATTACCGTGATGCAGATGGTTTTTTGTTTTAGAAAATTTTTCTCAATGTGGATGTTGACTATAAAAGCATTGCAGTAATCTTCTTTTGTAGTTTTTGGATTATATTTGTAATCTTAACATGGGAAAGTCAACAAACATTGTGCTGTGTTTTGCAAATTTAAGCTTGTTTTAGAAGCTTTGGTCTATATTTAGTAGTTTGATGATGTTACTGCTTTTTATATTTGAAATGAGGAATTAGATGTTGGGAAATTACTTATCATGCACAGCGGAAAATTAATTAAATTTCAATTCCCATCCAATGATTTGCTTTGTGTTTAGATAGAAACTGTGATAGAAACTATACCTTTATTCAGATCTGCAAACTCCTTTGCTATTCCTGTAGTTCCGGCAATCCCGATCTGCCTTCCACAGCTGTCCAATTGTCCAGCCTCCAATGGAATCCACACAGGGAACAAGATCGAGAGAATTAGGGTTTTACTTTTCTTGTGCTAGCAAGAATAATGAAAATCCATCTTCAGTTTACAAACCCTAGCAGCTTATTTATATAAGCCCAAAATGACTTGGCCTGTCCTACAACTTAACCTGATCCAATATTTAATTAATCTAATTAATTAAATCTGGTCCATGAATTAATTAATCCAATTAATTGATTCGGGCCTACTAATAAGAAATCTAATTAATTAATTATCCAACTCTTGTCAATTAATTAATTGACGGATCACAATCTTCTAGTTCTCCTTTTGTGTGTGACCCATTAGGTTCCCAATCATGATGCCTAACGACGTAAATTATTATTTCGATCTAATCAAAATCAATAAATCAAAACATCCTTTTGATTTATCACTAATTCACATTCGTCGTCCCAGATTGACATTTAGCAATGTGTTAGGGCAATACATGTGACGGGAAATGTCATGTGGTATGACAAAACAAAAATCGTTCGTTTATCGTGAAATTATAATGCCTTCGTCAATATGATCTGATCAATTACAGTTTGAGGATTGATTTGTACAGTTTCAAAACTTGAGGACAATTTTTGGCTATTATGGACGTTCAAGGATCAACGTAGAAGCTTTTGGAAGTTGTGAGATCAATATTGAAGATATGTATAAAAAACCCAAAATCATAGAAAAACTTAAAATAGGTACCAAATTGAATGGAGAGTTGGGGGGTTGGACCGTTGTTTGCAAACCATAGCCCAACCAAGGTTAGAAGTGATCAGTGGATTCCATGATCCGATCATGGTAAGCAACCATAGTCAGCGCGATTGGAGCCGATCTCCTTGTTGGACGTGGTTGTGTCGTAGTTTTCCTACATTGAAAAGCTAGGATTTTTAATGTTTTGTCTGGGGTTATTTTAGGTTCTATTTGAGGCATGACTTTTGAGATGGGCCTAGCACTATAGATAGATCTATTCTAGATAAAAAAAAAAGGACACAATAAAGAGTGGGGGATGTAAACGAGCGGTACCGGCTCACGAGCTGAACTTCAAGGCTTGAGCACGACTCGGATAAAATGGATCGAGCTTTTTTTGGCCCAAGTTTGGGTCGGTTGAAAAATGGTGTTCAGCTCGAGCATTTCCGAGAAGAGTTGAGTTGACTCTTTTTTCCTAAAATTTTAATTACTTTTTTTTTTAAAGGCAAATGCCTTTAAAGTTGCCTTTGAAAAGGTAGTTGTAGCTGCCTTTTCAAAGGCTCTATACATAGGCCAAACTAGCCCGTGTTCGTGTGACACGGGTCGGCTCGAGCTTAGTCCAACACTTGAAAATGAGGCTCGATTTTCGTTAGTTGAGCTGGCTCTGACTTTTTTTGGGTCGAGCCACGGGCCGCTCGAACCGAATTGACATCCCTAATAAAGAGACACATGTAAAACAGAGAAAATATACAAGAGAGAAGAAAAGAAAGACAAAGCTAGGATTTCAAGAAGTGATGTGAAGGAGACTGGTACTTTGTACAAGAAGATCATCTTTTCCTCGTCTTTTAAACACGGTGATGTACTTCAAATGCTCCATATGTTTTCCTTTTCCTATAATGTCCAACTAAATCAATAGTTGGGAAGAAATATTATAATATAGTCTTGAACCTTAATTTGATTTATGAAACTTGGATCTTAATTTAATATTTGTGTATTGTTTTTACTTTTATTATTCGTGCTTTAAAACAATTTGGCATTGTTTCATTGATTTGTAAGCGTCAAGGAGTTGAGAGGTGAGTTATTATTTTAGACCTCGTAGTAAAAATTGAAATTTGGGTAAAAGATATATCTTGACTAATTTTGTTGTCATTAATTTATTTTATATTTTTTTTGTGATTGAATACCCTTAATTAAGACTTATCATGATTTATATAAAGATATGGTGAGTTAATTTAATTGAATAAGATTGGTTTTAAACTCGAGAGATGTAAATCAATTTTGATTAGAAGAACTCGACATAATACGTATAATTGAGTATTGTCGGAATTTGGTAATTGAAATAAGAGGGATAGCTATGATGAACTCGTAAACCATAACACTTCTTGTACATGGATTCCTAGAGAGACACTTCAGTAGCTTGACCTAGATTTATTAGAGCTTTATCGGAGCCAGCAGGTTCTTCCTTTGACTAGGTCATCTTCCACCCACGTCGAAGGAGTTGGTTGAAACACCAGATTCAGACCTCCATTCACACGTGTTTATTGCGCATCAGATGAAGATTGTTCAGCCACTTAGCTTATAGTTGGGAGATTGGCGGCAATCTTTTGTGTTTTGTCCAATCGACAGAGTCGAGTTTTTTTTTCCACCCCTAGCGCGAGTTGATGAGGACATCCAAGATGTCCATTTGATTATTTTTTGGGTTTTATTATTTTGGACTATTAAATTGGGTTTGTAATTATGGGCCTGACCTAAGCCCATAACTTTTATTTATAAGTGGTGTATTGGAGGTGAAAGAAAGGGAGAATGATGGGAAATTAACAGGATTTACTGCCCTCTAACGTGTTCTTCTCTCTGATATTTTCTTATTTTCTTTTTCTTCCCTGTCCTCTGTTGCAATTCTGCTTTATTCTGTCTTCTTCTTCTGTTGAAACTTCAATCTGCTACATCAAATTTGCTTCTACTTTCACACAACTATCTCACTTTCCATTTCTCGTAACATAGCTGTTTCACTCTCCATTTCTCTTTGTATTCTCAGCCACAATTCGAATCTCATTTCTTCTTTTCCTTTTTGCATCAAACTCCACCCCAGAAAACCCTAGCTTTCTCCTTCTCAAAATTCACTCATCTCTCGACCATGCCCTCGTTCCTCCCTAAAACACTTAGATGGTCGACAAAATCGTAAGAAGAACTCCTTTGCTAAGGGGAGTAGCGTTGAAGGTACAATTAGACGCCAAATCTCCTCCATCTTATATTAATCGGCCCAGTGGTCAAAACTCTCTCGAAACTACATAGCTTCCTATAGGGCGAACTTGCTCCTATCTTCTCTTGTATTTGCTTTATCTTATTATTGTTCCAAAACTGGTATTATGATCACGACCTCTATTAGATAAGTTGTTTTTTATGTTTTTTTTTTTACTGCAAAGTGGTAGTTTTTCCCCTTTTGATTTCGAACATTCCTTCTAGTTTCCAAAAAAAAATGTAAAACAAATTGACTGTAATAGGGGACCGGGGAGTCGAGGTGTGTCAGTTTCATAGTTGATGCATTTTAGGGTTATCCGTTTTTCTTATGAAAATGAAAAGTAAAAAAATAAAATAAATTAGCACCTATTCCATAGTGATGTTGATGCATGATCAATTGGAACAATTAATGGTGAACGAAACAGATCTATAAGAAGAGATTAAAGGAAGAATGGTAGACGAATAATCAATAGAGAAGTAGAAGAAAGAGGGAGAAGGAGAGCAATTTCGCCACAAGCCACCAAATAATTTATTTAATCATCAAAACTCTTTCAATTACACCACAAACTAAATATAAATAATAAAATCAAACCCAGGCTTGGGCCAAACCCATTGTACAGTCCAATAATATAAATAAAATCTAAAACGTAAATAAGAGTCCAAATAGAAGTAAATAAAACTGCATGTCCTCATCAACTCTTCTGGAGTGGGAGAAAACTTAAACCTATCGAGTAGATAGATCACGAGAGACTGTAGTCAATCTCTCAACCATAAGCTAAGTCGTTGAGTAAGTTTCTTCCATGTATAGTTAGAATCAGGTCGATCAACTCAACGAACAAGAAAGCGTTGAACCTCCCCATCATTAGTCAACACAATCTGTTCCTCTAAAATGGCATCAATTTTATTTCTGTGTGCTGTGAGGTGGTATATTGGGTTAAAAATGGAGAAAGAATCAGGATCAAAGTTCACAGATAGAGGTAAAAAATGATCACCGAAGGGATTGAAATGATCTTTATATGCAACTAAGTCCTCAACATTGAAAGTAGGGTAGTATCTAAGGTGTGGTGGGATGTCAAATGTCAACAACATATGCATTTGGATTAACTTGCTTTAAAATTTTAAAAGGATCAGCATTATGGGCTTGCAATTTGGAGGCGGGTCCAGGTAGACGCTGCTCTGGCCTAATTCCGACCATAACATAATTTCCAATGTTAAACTCAACATGTCGTTTATATAAATTAGCTCGAAGTTTATATGATGCATTACATGCTCCAAGTTGTTTATTGATCTCAATATACAAGTCATGAAGATGCTGTGCAAATGCCTTGAATGAAATAGACACTCTAGCATGTTGGGACATTGGAATGAGATCTAGAGTTTTTCTAAGGTTTTTCCCGGACCAAACATCTTAAGTTATCAAGACTACGATTAACTACTTCTGTTTAACCATCAGTCTGGGGGTGGTAGGCAGTAGAAAATTTTAATTTAGTACCAACATTTTGCCACAAGGTTATCCAAAAGTGAGTGAAACGAACTTCTCGACCTGACACAATGTTCTTAGAAAGACCATACAATTTGAAAATTTCGTTAAAGTACAACGTAGCAACTTTGGATGCAGCGGAAGTCTTACTACAAAGGATAAAATTGGCCATTTTTGGGAAATGATCGACTACCACAAAAATAGAAGTACGTTTCTTTGGGGTGCATGGAAGTCCCAACACAAAATTCATATTGTCATCTTGCTAAGGGCAACTAGGGATGGGGAGAGGTGTATAGATCAGTTGATATGATCTAGGATGCGCTACAAGTCATCAAGAATTTGGTGATTGTTGGAGAGAGTCTAAAGTCGGGTTCGAGCTTTCAAGAGGTTAATACAAGCCACACAATGGATGGTTCGGGCCATGAAATACATAATGCTGAAGTTAACATGCCAAGAGTCAAGTTTCGTGAAGGGGTCAAGAGCCGAAAGCCAAAGGAGTAACTTGGTTCGAAGTGTGCAATGAAGGGCCAAAATCGGCCATTATGCGATCGCATAGTGGCCCAATCAATGCAACCGCATATAGGCCACCCGAGAGCAACAGGACACAAGACAACAAAACCATGCGACCGCGACCAACATAACTATGCGGTCACATAGAGTAAAATTTAGGCGATTTTGCCAACTCTCGGGAAATTGCCTTAATTGATTAGAATTTTATTCATTTTCCAATTTTATAATATTGTGGACATATTTTTCCCTTTTTCACTAGGTTTTCTAGCATTACTATAAGGGTCTGTTTGATTGCGCTTTATTTTTCTTGGAAGTTGGAAAAAATTCGAATATTTTTCAACTTCTAGGAATTTTTTTTTTCCAATTGAAAAATAACGCGCAATCATTACTAAGAATTTTTTTCCAATTCAAAAACAAAAAAATTTATCCAGTTTTATTATTCATGATTTTTAAGTCATTATTTTCGTATAATTGTCTCTAGATTAATTATTTAATTGTTTTATTGAGTTCCATTAAAAAAAAGAAAAAGAAAAGTCTACATCTTCTGAACATTTAAAGGCAAAATAGGACAAAATATAGAAATTTGAGTCATTTAGTGTTTCCTTCATTTTATTTTATTTTATTTTTTTTGAAATTGAGTCCATTACCTCAATCCAATCAATTTTGTTGATTATCCGAAAATTTGTGCTTGTGATGGTGTTCATTGAGGGAATTGTGATCTGTTCGGTTGAGATCGCTTGTTTTTCGAGCCATTGAGGAAGGAAGACGAGCGGTAAAATGCAAGAGTGGTGAGATCAATATCGGGTAAAAGTCAAACTCGAGTGATACACGAGTACAAACATGTAAGGTAAAATATTTTGCTTTCTTGTTATTCATTTTTCATTTAATTTCTGTTATTTAATTATTTGCAATATGACTGCTGTTATGAGTTATGTTGGACTTTGTTCACGAAAACATCGTTCGATTTAAAACCACCGTAAGTGTACGGTTCGTTACAAGTAATAAAATGGACTTTTAGAGTCTGAATTGTTGATCCCACAGAGATTGAGCAGTTTAATACTAATTATCTCGACCTTAACCGAAATTAGATTAGTTTTTGATGAGTTTTATACTAAATGCTAACCAAACTAACTTATGAAAACTAATATGAATGAATTAGCTAAACTAGATGCAAATTATACTATAATGCAACATGAAAGACGAATGCAAGTTTTATGAAATTAATATAATAAAAGCGCATTAGGATCCCGAATCACCAAACAAGTTCACTTTTAACCCCTATTTCACAAATTGATGACACGATAAATTGATTGAAGAATCAATGTTCTAACTTATCCAACAATCTCTTTTGAGTAGAATTGAACATATTCTAGCATACCATTTGACTGTATTTCTATGACAAATGCAATATACAAGAATGCATAACGTTTTGTAAACACTTAGGGGGCGTTCTCTTCGTGTTTCAGTTTTGTGCTTTAAGTTTTGAATTCGTTTTGTGTTTTGTGTTTTGGGTGTCCATTTTGAGATTGTTGAAAACTCGTTCTTTTTTTCGTTTTGAAAAAATATTTCTCAACCCGTGTTTTTTTAGTTTTGGCAGATTTGTGAAGAAAACAGTCAAAACGTAAAAAAGTTGTTTTCTGTTTTCTTCACAAAATTTTCAGCCGTTTTCAAAAACTCGTTTTCGAAAATGGGAAAGAGAACGCGTTTTCAATGTTTTGAAAAATCGAAAACAGAAAACGCCCCGAAAACAGCAAAGAGAACGCCCCCTTAGAGATTCACACAAAGTATAGTGGTATATTTCTATCCCTATCAGACCTTTGATGATTTATACTTTGTAGAATCTCTTCCACTTCTTTCGAATGCATAAAATAGACCACCTAAACTCACATAATCACATGCATTTAATTATGGAGACAATAAATTGTATGTAAATCATTCAACATCCATCAAACGTGTTTAAATATCAATTTGCAAAATAGAAATTACAAGATCAAATTGTGAGGTTCATCGTTCACATAGTACATGAAAAACTAGCCTAACATGATAGAAGTAAGAAAACAAAATAAATAGGTTGGAGACGACATCACCCTGTTAATTCTTGAGTTAAATCTTGAATCTTGAGATGAATCTTCTTCTCATTCCTTGTTGTGTTGCTCTCCAATGTGTAGAATATATCAAAATATGCGTAGCCCCCTTTTTCTGTCGAGTTTAGGGTTTAAAAAGCCGTCCCAAGTTGGTTTCCATAAGAGTTCAAGTTAAAAACGGAAACTATAAATTTTTCTCGCGAAAATCAACCATGCGGCCGCATGGTTATAAACCATGAGATCGCATGGTTCAAATGCTGTAACTCTTGTAGCTCTCTGGGATTGCCATGCGACCGCATGGAAGTTTGCACCATGCGGCCGCATGGTGCAATTAACTTCACAATTGTGCTGTTTTGGTCCCTGACTCCGTTCTTCCTCATTTTGACTTCTTTTCTTCATTCTCTTCCTTCTAAAACCCTTTGATTTCGTCAATCTCGTACTTAGTTTATTTTCGTTCTTGATTTGGGTCTCGAGTTAACTTTCGAATAAGTGCATCTTAGTCCCTGAACTTTTCATTTCTTCCATTTTGGTCATTTCTTGCTCGTTTTCACTCACTTTTCGTTATTTTCATCGATATAGTCCTGCAAACACAATTTATATAGAATTAAGCCATATTTCAATATAATTACAATCAATTGTCTATGTTTTGTGACCTAAATAAGTGTATAAAACGTACTTATGAACCCCCAAACTTGAAATATTGTTTGTTCTCAAACAAGATGGTGA